>JAJSRW010001194.1:0-38711 GCA_022414725.1 Microglena sp. YARC
GAGAGGAATGAGCCGCAGTTGACCAGCGGACATAACATTATCACCGGTTTTTGATTGACGGAGGGATTGCAAGTCGGGCACGGGGGACCCATACTAATGGAAGAACCGAAAAGACAGTTTTAGAACTGAACTGGAAGATTAGAGAGTACATCATACTTCACTTACTAACTGGCGCAACATTGGAAACTCCAACATATAAATAACCCTTACTCACCAGGGAATACCAACAGTCTACCAAATACTGCCTTTTCTTAAACTAGCTTGTTGCGTGACTGCGCATACTAAGATTACATAGCAAGGGCAACAAACAAACGCAACAACGACACATCAGGTGCAACCCAAGAAAGCTCCGAAGGAGTCCTTGTCTCCCTAGATGAACTCGCGATTGCAAAGATAACACACTAGCACTCATGCTGAGCAGCTGTCATCATCAACAACTCATGCTGCCCCACAACTAATCGAGATCAAACCATGCCTCTATACCAATTAACTAAAAATTCCTAAGCCTATCAAAGAACTCAACACTTGAACCAAACGTCACCGTAGCTAAGGCATACACCTAAGGGGGAACCAGGGGCACGGAAGACAACAAAGTAGTAAAGCTCTGACGAACACACGGAAGCACCCAGGGGTCACAAGAGCCTAGAGAGAGAAAATATCCACACAAGATATCATGCCAAAGATCCTCCACGGCCGCTGGACTAGGGCGCAGTGAGGCGTCCCAGTGGCGGCCTGTAGCATGGCGAAGTCGCGCTGCGGACCTGGAATCACAGAAGGTGGGGAAGCGTTAGGTCGACAGTCGAAAGAATTTGAGGTATGGGAAAAAGGAGACGAGAATGAACAGTGCAGCAAGTCACACCTGGTGCAGAAAATCGCACCAATGGCAGAAAATCGCAAAAATCGCAAGGGCAGAATTCGAATCATTTTATCGCTAGGAGCGAGAGCAAGAGCCGAGGCATGTAATGGATTGATATCCGCCGGCGATGAATCAGTCAATCTCAAGTCCCACCCATCTATCGCTCGACTCACCGGTTAGGGGGTAGAAGGGAGCAGCACCCGTAGTGGTTATGCTGACCATATCCCCCCTGCTTCTAACCCACCTCCAGAATCCTTAGGTCAAGACCGCGAGGGTCGTCCTCAGCTCTGGCGAATCCTACGCAGTGCCGGCGATCCGGCCAGTTTGGATCGAAAACATTTCTCCAGAAGGTAGCACACAGAGCACTAGAGCGGCAAGCTCATGCCAGGGAGCCGACCGTTCGGCTGGCAGAGCAAGGGGGCAAAGACGACGTAGAATCAAGCAGGGAGCTTGGTCGGCTTTGGCAAACCTCCGGTATGCAGGCAGAGCCTCAACACCGGAGAAGGTTAGCAACGTCAGGACCGCAAAAGCCAGAACGAAGACAGGGGTATCTCCACCGATGTCCCGGCTAAGTCGCCGACTTGAGTCTGCACGTCACAGGTCATCCCTACGACATGACGGGAAGGAGGAGACAGAGCGGCAAGCCGGAGGCAAAGAAGCGAAGATGGAGAGTATGATTGGGTGGGGGGTTAACTTCACGATGGCGAAGGACTCTCATGACCGCTAGCAGAGGCAGCTGTGCACAAACGTCTAGCCAACTCATCATAGAGGAGGCCGTTCCTTCCATTGAGCAAGGATTACGTCACAGCCATCCGCTGAGATGATACTGGGCCGCATCCCGCGCGTCCATGGAAAGACCATCCATGTCATGGAGTTTCTCAAAATGGCGGGATATGTCCTACGCGGAAGTCGCCATCGCAAAGCAGTGGTAGTAAATAAAGGGGCCGTATAACCATCAGCTTGGATAACACACTCCTGGAGAGTGGACTTTGTGTGTGTGCAGCACGCCAATCTATAAATGCAGAGACGAGAATAAGTTACAAGCACAGGAGACCCATTTAAGGGGCACCAGTGGAGAAAGGGGGGCGTGTAGCCTGGAACCTGATCAGGGTACAGGCTAGACAGGCTGCGTGTCAGAAACCGACCAGTCAACAGTGAAGCGCATAGTATTGGTCAGGACCTGATAGTTCTATAGGGAGTACACAAGGAGTTCACAAGACATAAAACAAGCGAGAGCACCGATATTGCATGCTGATACACCCCACAACTAAAAACAAACTAGTCAAGTCCCAAAAAGGCAAACAAACTAGTGCGATAACGAAGAGCGAAAGGGACGTGAAGGGGAGGGATGCTAAGGCAGGCAATCCAGAGCCCCAAGCCCCAACAAAAAAGTGAGAGGGCTCATAGCCAAAAGAGCATAGACCAATCAAGGGCATCGTCTATGATTCACCTTAAATGCCAGCGATAATGAAAACAATAGAGAAGGATAATAGTTACATACTCACAATAAATCAATGCGGAGACTGAACAGCGCGAGTGCAGCTGGTACAGTTTTTATATATACAAGTTGAGGGTTCTGGGCAACATACCCCAGAACCTGGAGTAAGTGACCTCGCAAAAAGCGTAAACGTAAAGAGCAAATTAAAAGGCTTGAGAACGAAGCAAATGCGAACTACCAAGGCGTAATGAAACAGCCGAAATTAATGTATACTTAGATAGGGCTAGAGTTGCCTGAAGGCTAAAAAGCGAGATTCTACAAGAAGAACGTGAAGGACAAAACACAGGGAAATCACCAAACAAAAAGGAGAGAGGCCATAGAGCTTCTAAAAAGCGGCCTTAACACTCCCTATTAAAGTAAACACAAGGCCAAGCCGTCAGCCAAAACGCCACAAAGAAAAACCACAGCTAAAAAAGTACACTTGTACAACCTAAGCAGAACTACGAAACACGATAAAAAGTCGTGAGAAAAGCGAATAGAACAAGATCACGGAAGGCAAAGACAGTCTATAGCCTTATTGTCAAAACCATCAGCTAAAGGATCGAAAGGGAACAGGAGAGAGCCAAACAGTACAAAGATTCAAGGGCTTCGAGACTCGAGAAGTGAAAACAGAAGCTACCCCCCATCACCCTACACCGCACAAACGAGAGAGAGGGTTCCGTTACATAAACTCAGCAAATCACTGCCGCAGACTGGAAAGCAGCACAGCTGCCGACCATCCAATTTCATAACACGATAGCACGAGGGTTTTGAAGCACCCCTACAAACTAAAACACTAGTTCAAGTCCCCAAAAGGAAACAAACTAGGGCGGAAAGAAGAGCGAAAGGGGAGCGTGAAGGGGAGGGATGCTAAGGCAGAGCAATCCAGCAGCACCAAAGCCGACACAAACAACAAGATAAGAGGGCTAAGCCAAAAGAGCATAAGACCAATCAAGGGCACGTGCTATGACACCTTAATATGCAGCGATAATGACAAAACAAGAGAGAGGATATAGTTATACAATACTCAGCAAAAATCAATGCCCGAGACTCAAAGAACAGCGCCGAGGCAGCTGGACAGTTTATAACAGTGAGGGGTTTGGGCAACATACCCCTCAGAACCTGGTCCAAGGAGTGACCTCCAAAAAAGCGTACGAAAGAGCAAATAAAAGCTGAGAACAAGCAATGCGAACTACCAGCATAGAGAAACTGAGCGAATTTAAGTGTGTATGAGGATGATACGTAGAAGGGCTGAGAGTGCTGAGCCTAAAAGCGAGATTCTACAAGAAGACGTGAAGGACAAAAGCACAGGGAAGATCACCAAAACAAACAAGGAGAGAGCATAGAGCTCTAAAAAGGCGGCCTTAACACTCCCTATCTAAAGGGAAACACAAGGCCAAAGCCGTCAGCCAAAACGCCACAAGGAAAACCACAGCTAAGAAAGGACTCCTTAACAACCTAGCAGAACTACGAACACGATAAAAAGCGTGAGGAAAATATATCGATATACCAAGATCATGTTACGGGTGGAAAGCAAGAGAGAGTCCTGAAGTCATAGCCTGTTTCTCCTATCTGTCAATATAACGAAACATCAAGCTAAAGGAGCGGAGAGAGGGAACAGGAGAGGCAGCCAAACAGGTCAAGAGTCAAAACAGGAGAACTCGAGAAGTGAAAACAGAAAGCTACCCCACCCATCACACAACGCCCATAGAGAGAGAGCAGGGTTCGTTACATAAACTCAGCAAAATTCACTGCTGCGGGAGAACTGGAGAAATGCAGCACAGCCTGCCGACCATCCAATTTCATAACACATAGCACGAGGGTTTTTGAAGGCAACCCCCACAAACCTAAAAACAAACTAGGTCAAGTCCCCAAAAAGGAAACAAACTAGTGGCGGAAAGAAGAGCGAAAGGGGAGCGTGAAGGGGAGGGATGCTAAGGCAGGCAAATCCAGAGCACCAAGCCCACACAACACAAGATACAAGAGGGCTAAGCCAAAAGAGCATAAGACCAATCAAGCACGTGCTATGAGCACCTTAATATGCAGCGATAATGACAAACAAGAGAGAGGATATAGTTACATACTCAGCAAAAATCTAATTGCCGAGAACTGAACAGCGCCGAGGCAGCTGGACAGTTTTTATAACAGTGAGGGTTTGGGCAACATTACCCCTCAGAACCTGGTCCTGGAGGTGACCTCCAAAAAAGCGTACGAAAGAGCAAATAAAAGGCTTGAGAACAAGCAATGCGAACTACCAAGGCATTAGAGAAACTAGCGAATTAAGTGTATATCGTAGAAGGGCTGAGAGTTGCCGAGGCCTAAAAAAGCGAGATTCTACAAGAAGACGTGAAGGACAAAAGGCACAGGAAATCACCAAACAAACAAGGAGAGAGGCATAGAGCTCTAAAAAGGCGGCCTTTAACACTCCCTATCTAAAGGGAAACACAAGGCCAAGCCGTCAGCCAAAACGCCACAAGGAAAACCACAGCTAAAAAAGGACACTTGAACAACCTAAGCAGAACTACGAACACGATAAAAAGCGTGAGGAAAAAGCGAAAGACCAAGATCAGCGGGGAAAGGCAAAGAGAGTCCATAGCCTATCTGTCAAGAAACCATCAAGCTAAAGGACGGAGAGAGGGAACAGGAAGCAGCCAAACAGGTCAAGAGTCAAACGGAGACTCGAGAAGTGAAAACAGAAGCTACCCCCCATCACCTACACCGCCCAACGAGAGAGAGGGTTCGTTACATAAACTCAGCAAATCACTGCCGAGACTGGAAAAGCAGCACAGCCTGCCGACCATCCAATTTCATAACACGATAGCACGAGGGTTTTGAAGGCAACCCCCACAAACCTAAAAAACAAACTAGGTTCAAGTCCCCCAAAAAGGAAACAAACTAGTGGCGGAAAGAAGAGCGAAAGGGGAGCGTGAAGGGGAGGGATGCTAAGGCAGGCAATCCAGAGCACCAAGCCACACAAACACAAGATAAGAGGGCTAAGCCAAAAGAGCATAAGACCAATCAAGGGCACGTGCTATGAGCACCTTAATATGCAGCGATAATGACAAACAAAAGAGAGGATATAGTTACATACTCAGCAAAAATCAATGCCGAGACTGAACAGCGCCGAGGCAGCTGACAGTTTTATAACAGTGAGGTTTGGGCAACATACCCCTCAGAACCTGGTCCTGGAGGTGACCTCCAAAAAACGTACGAAAGAGCAATAAAAGGCTTGAGAACAAGCAATTGCGAACTACCAAGGCATAGAGAAAACTAGCGAATTAAGTGTATATCGTAGAAGGCTGAGAATTGCCGAGGCCTAAAAAGCCGAGATTCTACAAGAAGACGTGAAGGACAAAAGGCACAGGGAAATCACCAAAACAAACAAGGAGAGAGGCATAGAGCTCTAAAAAGGCGGCCTTAACACTCCCTATCTAAAGGGAAACACAAGGCCAAGCCGTCAGCCAAAAACGCCACAAGTAAAACCACAGCTAAGAAAGGACACTTAACAACCTAAGCAGAACTACGAACACGATAAAAAGCGTGAGGAAAAGCGAAAGACCAAGATCAGCGGGGAAAGGCAAAGAGAGTCCATAGCCTATCTGTCAAGAAACCATCAAGCTAAAGGACGGAGAGAGGGAACAGGAGAGCAGCCAAACAGGTCAAGAGTCAAACGGAGACTCGAGAAGTGAAAACAGAAGCTACCCCCCATCACCTACACCGCCACAAACGAGAGAGAGGGTTCGTTACATAAACTCAGCAAATCACTGCCGAGACTGGAAAGCAGCACAGCCTGCCGACCATCCAATTTCATAACACGATAGCACGAGGGTTTTGAAGGCACCCCCACAAACCTAAAAACAAACTAGGTCAAGTCCCCAAAAAGGAAACAAACTAGTGTCGGAAAGAAGAGCGAAAGGGGAGCGTGAAGGGGAGGGATGCTAAGGCAGGCAATCCAGAGCACCAAGCCCAACAAACACAAGATAAAGAGGGCTAAGCCAAAAGAGCATAAGACCAATCAAGGGCACGTGCTATGAGCACCTTAATATGCAGCGATAATGACAAACAAGAGAGAGGATATAGTTACATACTCAGCTAAAATCAATGCCGAGACTGAACAGACGCCGAGGCAGCTGGACAGTTTTTATAACAGTGAGGGTTTGGGCAACATACCCCTCAGAACCTGGGTCCAGGAGGTGACCTCCAAAAAAGCGTACGAAAGAGCAAATAAAAGGCTTGAGAACAAGCAATGCGAACTACCAAGGCATAGAGAAACTAGCGAATTAAGTGTATATCGTAGAAGGGCTGAGAGTTGCCGAGGCCTAAAAAGCGAGATTCTACAAGAAGACGTGAAGGACAAAAGGCACAGGGAAATCACCAAACAAACAAGGAGAGAGGCATAGAGCTCTAAAAAGGCGGCCTTAACACTCCCTATCTAAAGGGAAACACAAGGCCAAGCCGTCAGCCAAAAACGCCACAAGTAAAAACCACAGCTAAGAAAAGGACACTTAACAACCTAAGCAGAACTACGAACACGATAAAAAGCGTGAGGAAAAGCGAAAGACCAAGATCAGCGGGGAAAGGCAAAGAGAGTCCATAGCCTATCTGTCAAGAAACCATCAAGCTAAAGGACGGAGAGAGGGAACAGGAGAGCAGCCAAACAGGTCAAGAGTCAAACGGAGACTCGAGAAGTGAAAACAGAAGCTACCCCCCATCACCTACACCGCCACAAACGAGAGAGAGGGTTCGTTACATAAACTCAGCAAATCACTGCCGAGACTGGAAAGCAGCACAGCCTGCCGACCATCTGTCAGCGTATACTACTAGGACACGAGTGCCTAATTGGCATCTGAATCACATGCCAATAAGGCACTCGTGTCCTAGTAGTATACGCTGACAATAATGCATGTCCCGGGAGGAAAACGGGGGGGGTTCGGTCCTCCCCAGAAGGTCGCGGTACACAGGCGGGGTGTGGTCTGATCAGTACTAAGTTGCCCCTAATCGTAAGACCATAGCCGAAAGCTTGGCTGTGGATCAGTGGAACCTCTGGGTAATCTGTTCACCTCCCGGGACATGCATTATTGTTAGCGTGATGGGCCCATAAACTATCAGCTTGGATAACACTCCGGAGAGTGGACTTAGTGTGTGCAGCACGCCAATCTATAAATGCGGAGACGAGAATAATACTACAAAAGACAGTGGAACCATAAAGGGACACCAGCGGAGGAAAGGGGGGCGGTAGCCTGGAACCTGATCAGGGTACAGGTTAGACAGCGCGTGTCAGAAGAACCGATGACGCAAGCAACAGGAAGCTGACATAGTACTGTCAGGACCGATAGTTCTAAGGAAGTACATAAGTAGTCACCAAGTCATAAAACGCGTGAGAGCACCGCAATTCATGCTGACACTCCACCTATGACACAGGTGACATACAATACTACTTCTCCACCTATGGCACTGGTGACATAGAACTATATGTAACAGATTGAAAAATTATCTCAGAACTCCGAAAAATCGAGAGAACTTCAAATGGAAACCCAAAGGTTTATAGGAAGGAATGAAACACGGCAAAAACCAAAATTTGCCAAGTTTAGAAAAGGATGAAAACCGAATATCAAAGATGGGTAACAACGGTATAGAAAAACCGATCCGGGAATAGGAACCTAATGCCATACAATGATAACCAAAGAAACCGATGTAACAAAAAAAAATACCCTAAGAAGAAGCGGTCATCCCAAGCATCCGCATAAACCTCCAGAACACAGCAGGATCAAGGGGCTTGGTGAAGGGGTCAGCACAGTTGTCCTTGGTGTTAACATAGGCAACATCTAGTGAACCGTCCTCCACCAGCTCCTTGATGTAGTGATGAATAACATCAATGTGCTTGCTGCGAGGGAGGAGCTGCCAGTCATTGGCCCATCTCAGAGACCCTATGTTGTCACCCTGAATGGTAACTAAATCACAAGGCAGACCCAGATCCACCCTCAACTTCTTCAACCATTGCACCTCCCTGGCAGCCTGAGACAGGGCCTGATACTCAGCCTCACAAGAGCTAATGGCAACTGTAGGCTGCCTCTTGCTCATCCAGTTCACTATGCACCCTCCAGCCAGGACAGCAAAGCCAGTCTGAGATCTCCTGTCAGACCCATCATCAGCAAAGGATGAGTCACTAAAGACAGTAAAAGAGAAATCAGGGCTGTGTGTGTAAGTGAGTCCCAGGTGGGAATGTGACCTCAAATACAAAAGCAAACGCTTGGCTGCCCCCCACAGGGGGACGGTAGGTGAGCAGAAAACCTGGACAGGTAGCTCACAGCAAAGGCAATATCAGGCCTGGTGCAAGTAGCCAGGTATAGCAAAGCACCAACAAGAGAGAGGTACTGGCTATTAGAGGACAGGGGTTCTCCAGGTGGGTCAGTGACGGTGGACTTGTCCATGGGGGCACCAAACCTGGGCTTGGCAGCAGCAGTCAGACTAAACTGCTCCACCAGATCAACAATGATTAGCGTGATAATATATATATAATAAATATAAATATTAATATAAATATAAATATAAATATAAATATAGATATGTAGATATATAAGGGAGTACACAAGGAGTCACCAAGACATAAAACAAGCGAGAGCACCGCTATTCATGCTAATACCATCCAATTTCATAACACGATAGCACGAGGGTTTTGAAGGCACCCCACAAACCTAAAAAACAAACTAGGTCAAGTCCCAAAAAAGGAAACAAACTAGTGGCGGAAAGAAGAGCGAAAGGGGAGCGTGAAGGGGAGGGATGCTAAGGCAGGCAATCCAGAGCACCAAGCCCAACAAACACAAGATAAGAGGGCTAAGCCAAAAGAGCATAAGACCAATCAAGGGCACGTGCTATGAGCACCTTAATATGCAGCGATAATGACAAACAAGAGAGAGGATAAAGTTACATACTCAGCTAAAATCAATGCCGAGACTGAACAGCGCCGAGGCAGCTGGACAGTTTTATAACAGTGAGGGTTTGGGCAACATACCCCTCAGAACCTGGTCCAGGAGGTGACCTCCAAAAAAGCGTACGAAAGAGCAAATAAAAGGCTTGAGAACAAGCAATGCGAACTACCAAGGCATAGAGAAACTAGCGAATTAAGTGTATATCGTAGAAGGGCTGAGAGTTGCCGAGGCCTAAAAAGCGAGATTCTACAAGAAGACGTGAAGGACAAAAGGCACAGGGAAATCACCAAACAAACAAGGAGAGAGGCATAGAGCTCTAAAAAGGCGGCCTTAACACTCCCTATCTAAAGGGAAACACAAGGCCAAGCCGTCAGCCAAAAACGCCACAAGTAAAACCACAGCTAAGAAAGGACACTTAACAACCTAAGCAGAACTACGAACACGATAAAAAGCGTGAGGAAAAGCGAAAGACCAAGATCAGCGGGGAAAGGCAAAGAGAGTCCATAGCCTATCTGTCAAGAAACCATCAAGCTAAAGGACGGAGAGAGGGAACAGGAGAGCAGCCAAACAGGTCAAGAGTCAAACGGAGACTCGAGAAGTGAAAACAGAAGCTACCCCCCATCACCTACACCGCCACAAACGAGAGAGAGGGTTCGTTACATAAACTCAGCAAATCACTGCCGAGACTGGAAAGCAGCACAGCCTGCCGACCATCTGTCAGCGTATACTACTAGGACACGAGTGCCTTATTGGCATCTGAATCAGATGCCAATAAGGCACTCGTGTCCTAGTAGTATACGCTGACAATAATGCATGTCCCGGGAGGAAAACGGGGGGGGGTCGATCCTCCCCAGAAGGTCGCGGTACACAGGCGGGGTGTGGTCTGATCAGTACTAAGTTGCCCCTAATCGTAAGACCATAGCCGAAAGCTTGGCTGTGGATCAGTGGAACCTCTGGGTAATCTGTTCACCTCCCGGGACATGCATTATTGTTAGCGTGATGGGCCCATAAACTATCAGCTTGGATAACACTCCGGAGAGTGGACTTAGTGTGTGCAGCACGCCAATCTATAAATGCGGAGACGAGAATAATACTACAAAAGACAGTGGAACCATAAAGGGACACCAGCGGAGGAAAGGGGGCGGTAGCCTGGAACCTGATCAGGGTACAGGTTAGACAGCGCGTGTCAGAAGAACCGATGACGCAAGCAACAGGAAGCTGACATAGTACTGTCAGGACCGATAGTTCTAAGGAAGTACATAAGTAGTCACCAAGTCATAAAACGCGTGAGAGCACCGCAATTCATGCTGACACTCCACCTATGACACAGGTGACATACAATACTACTTCTCCACCTATGGCACTGGTGACATAGAACTATATGTAACAGATTGAAAAATTATCTCAGAACTCCGAAAAATCGAGAGAACTTCAAATGGAAACCCAAAGGTTTATAGGAAGGAATGAAACACGGCAAAAACCAAAATTTGCCAAGTTAGAAAAGGATGAAAACCGAATATCAAAGATGGGTAACAACGGTATAGAAAACCCGATCTGGGAATAGGAACCTAATGCCATACAATGATAACCAAAGAAACCGATGTAACAAAAAAAAATACCCTAAGAAGAAGCGGTCATCCCAAGCATCCGCATAAACCTCCAGAACACAGCAGGATCAAGGGGCTTGGTGAAGGGGTCAGCACAGTTGTCCTTGGTGTTAACATAGGCAACATCTAGTGAACCGTCCTCCACCAGCTCCTTGATGTAGTGATGAATAACATCAATGTGCTTGCTGCGAGGGAGGAGCTGCCAGTCATTGGCCCATCTCAGAGACCCTATGTTGTCACCCTGAATGGTAACTAAATCACAAGGCAGACCCAGATCCACCCTCAACTTCTTCAACCATTGCACCTCCCTGGCAGCCTGAGACAGGGCCTGATACTCAGCCTCACAAGAGCTAATGGCAACTGTAGGCTGCCTCTTGCTCATCCAGTTCACTATGCACCCTCCAGCCAGGACAGCAAAGCCAGTCTGAGATCTCCTGTCAGACCCATCATCAGCAAAGGATGAGTCACTAAAGACAGTAAAAGAGAAATCAGGGCTGTGTGTGTAAGTGAGTCCCAGGTGGGAATGTGACCTCAAATACAAAAGCAAACGCTTGGCTGCCCCCCACAGGGGGACGGTAGGGTGAGCAGAAAACTTGGACAGGTAGCTCACAGCAAAGGCAATATCAGGCCTGGTGCAAGTAGCCAGGTATAGCAAAGCACCAACAAGAGAGAGGTACTGGCTATTAGAGGACAGGGGTTCTCCAGGTGGGTCAGTGACGGTGGACTTGTCCATGGGGGCACCAAACCTGGGCTTGGCAGCAGCAGTCAGACCAAACTGCTCCACCAGATCAACAATGATTAGAGTGATAATATATATATAATAAATATAAATATTAATATAAATATAAATATAAATATAAATATAGATATATATATATAAGGGAGTACACAAGGAGTCACCAAGACATAAAACAAGCGAGAGCACCGCTATTCATGCTGATACCATCCAATTTCATAACACGATAGCACGAGGGTTTTGAAGGCACCCCCACAAACCTAAAAACAAACTAGGTCAAGTCCCAAAAAAGGAAACAAACTAGTGGCGGAAAGAAGAGCGAAAGGGGAGCGTGAAGGGGAAGGATGCTAAGGCAGGCAATCCAGAGCACCAAGCCCAACAAACACAAGATAAGAGGGCTAAGCCCAAAGAGCATAAGACCAATCAAGGGCACGTGCTATGAGCACCTTAATATGCAGCGATAATGACAAACAAGAGAGAGGATATAGTTACATACTCAGCAAAAATCAATGCCGAGACTGAACAGCGCCGAGGCAGCTGGACAGTTTTATAACAGTGAGGGTTTGGGCAATATACCCCTCAGAACCTGGTCCAGGAGGTGACCTCCAAAAAAGCGTACGAAAGAGCAAATAAAAGGCTTGAGAACAAGCAATGCGAACTACCAAGGCATAGAGAAACTAGCGAATTAAGTGTATATCGTAGAAGGGCTGAGAGTTGCCGAGGCCTAAAAAGCGAGATTCTACAAGAAGACGTGAAGGACAAAAGGCACAGGAAAATCACCAAACAAACAAGGAGAGAGGCATAGAGCTCTAAAAAGGCGGCCTTAACACTCCCTATCTAAAGGGAAACACAAGGCCAAGCCGTCAGCCAAAACGCCACAAGGAAAACCACAGCTAAAAAAGGACACTTGACAACCTAAGCAGAACTACGAACACGATAAAAAGCGTGAGGAAAAGCGAAAGACCAAGATCAGCGGGGAAAGGCAAAGAGAGTCCATAGCCTATCTGTCAAGAAACCATCAAGCTAAAGGACGGAGAGAGGGAACAGGAGAGCAGCCAAACAGGTCAAGAGTCAAACGGAGACTCGAGAAGTGAAAACAGAAGCTACCCCCCATCACCTACACCGCCACAAACGAGAGAGAGGGTTCGTTACATAAACTCAGCAAATCACTGCCGAGACTGGAAAGCAGCACAGCCTGCCGACCATCCAATTTCATAACACGATAGCACGAGGGTTTTGAAGGCTCCCCCACAAACCTAAAAACAAACTAGGTCAAGTCCCAAAAAAGGAAACAAACTAGTGGCGGAAAGAAGAGCGAAAGGGGAGCGTGAAGGGGAGGGATGCTAAGGCAGGCAATCCAGAGCACCAAGCCCAACAAACACAAGATAAGAGGGCTAAGCCAAAAGAGCATAAGACCAATCAAGGGCACGTGCTATGAGCACCTTAATATGCAGCGATAATGACAAACAAGAGAGAGGATAAAGTTACATACTCAGCAAAAATCAATGCCGAGACTGAACAGCGCCGAGGCAGCTGGACAGTTTTATAACAGTGAGGGTTTGGGCAACATACCCCTCAGAACCTGGTCCAGGAGGTGACCTCCAAAAAAGCGTACGAAAGAGCAAATAAAAGGCTTGAGAACAAGCAATGCGAACTACCAAGGCATAGAGAAACTAGCGAATTAAGTGTATATCGTAGAAGGGCTGAGAGTTGCCGAGGCCTAAAAAGCGAGATTCTACAAGAAGACGTGAAGGACAAAAGGCACAGGGAAATCACCAAACAAACAAGGAGAGAGGCATAGAGCTCTAAAAAGGCGGCCTTAACACTCCCTATCTAAAGGGAAACACAAGGCCAAGCCGTCAGCCAAAACGCCACAAGGAAAACCACAGCTAAGAAAGGACACTTAACAACCTAAGCAGAACTACGAACACGATAAAAAGCGTGAGGAAAAGCGAAAGACCAAGATCAGCGGGGAAAAGCAAAGAGAGTCCATAGCCTATCTGTCAAGAAACCATCAAGCTAAAGGACGGAGAGAGGGAACAGGAGAGCAGCCAAACAGGTCAAGAGTCAAACGGAGACTCGAGAAGTGAAAACAGAAGCTACCCCCCATCACCTACACCGCCACAAACGAGAGAGAGGGTTCGTTACATAAACTCAGCAAATCACTGCCGAGACTGGAAAGCAGCACAGCCTGCCGACCATCTGTCAGCGTATACTAGTAGGACACGAGTGCCTTATTGGCATCTGATTCAGATGCCAATAAGGCACTCGTGTCCTAGTAGTATACGCTGACAATAATGCATGTCCCGTGAGGAAAACGGGGGGGATCGATCCTCCCCAGAAGATCGCGGTACACAGGCGGGGTGTGGTCTGATCAGTACTAAGTTGCCCCTAATCGTAAGACCATAGCCGAAAGCTTGGCTGTGGATCAGTGGAACCTCTGGGTAATCTGTTCACCTCCCGGGAAATGTATTATTGTTAGCGTGATGGGCCCATAACCTATCAGCTTGGATAACACTCCGGAGAGTGGACTTAGTGTGTGCAGCACGCCAATCTATAAATGCGGAGACGAGAATAATACTACAAAAGACAGTGGAACCATAAAGGGACACCAGCGGAGGAAAGGGGGGCGGTAGCCTGGAACCTGATCAGGGTACAGGTTAGACAGCGCGTGTCAGAAGAACCGATGACGCAAGCAACAGGAAGCTGACATAGTACTGTCAGGACCGATAGTTCTAAGGAAGTACATAAGTAGTCACCAAGTCATAAAACGCGTGAGAGCACCGCAATTCATGCTGACACTCCACCTATGACACAGGTGACATACAATACTACTTCTCCACCTATGGCACTGGTGACATAGAACTATATGTAACAGATTGAAAAATTATCTCAGAACTCCGAAAAATCGAGAGAACTTCAAATGGAAACCCAAAGGTTTATAGGAAGGAATGAAACACGGCAAAAACCAAAATTTGCCAAGTTAGAAAAGGATGAAAACCGAATATCAAAGATGGGTAACAACGGTATAGAAAAACCGATCCGGGAATAGGAACCTAATGCCATACAATGATAACCAAAGAAACCGATGTAACAAAAAAAATACCCTAAGAAGAAGCGGTCATCCCAAGCATCCGCATAAACCTCCAGAACACAGCAGGATCAAGGGGCTTGGTGAAGGGGTCAGCACAGTTGTCCTTGGTGTTAACATAGGCAACATCTAGTGAACCGTCCTCCACCAGCTCCTTGATGTAGTGATGAATAACATCAATGTGCTTGCTGCGAGGGAGGAGCTGCCAGTCATTGGCCCATCTCAGAGACCCTATGTTGTCACCCTGAATGGTAACTAAATCACAAGGCAGACCCAGATCCACCCTCAACTTCTTCAACCATTGCACCTCCCTGGCAGCCTGAGACAGGGCCTGATACTCAGCCTCACAAGAGCTAATGGCAACTGTAGGCTGCCTCTTGCTCATCCAGTTAACTATGCACCCTCCAGCCAGGACAGCAAAGCCAGTCTGAGATCTCCTGTCAGACCCATCATCAGGGTGTTTGCCAATCTACTACATCTAATATTATCATGGAAGAGCTGGGTAGAACCCCGTTGTGTTTTGCTTGGCTTAAACAAGCTTTGCGCTTCTGGAACAAGACCATACATAAAGAACCTGAGGATCTCATTAGAATGGCTCTTGAGGAATCTTTTGACTCCAACACTGGCTGGGTTCATGACTTGCGTTGTGCTCTCCACAAGCTAGGATCCAGTAAAAACATCAACATTTTGGAGGCTGTCGATGTCGAAGGTATTATGTCTGAAGTTTTTCAGTCATGGAGGTTTAAGTACCCAAGTGACACCAATGCAGTTAGAGACATCCCTGATGAGAGAAGGGTTGGCTTTAAACGCCTCCGATACCAAAAATGGTTCGCAGCCAACAGCAATGATGAGAATGGCTTGATTCCCTTTACATCCGCCTTACATAAGCAGGATCAGATTCGTTCTATAGCACAGTTTAGAATGGGTTCCCATTGGCTGAACACAGAAAGAATGAGGGTGGTGGATAGAGCACACATCCCTCGCTCAATGAGACACTGTCAAATGTGTGGGTTCCAAAAACCTGAGGATGAAATGCATATGTTTGAGTGCCCTTTTTATAATGATATTCGCCTCCGCTACCAGAAGCTGTTTACAGATATTTATAGGCATGTCCATGAGGATACCAACTTAACCGTATGGAATGTGGAATTCTGCGATTCCACATTCAGAACCTTTATGAATGGAAATGGCACTAAGTCTTTTTGGAGCAACCTAGCCGACTATCTTTCTACTTGTAGAAGAGCAAGACAGGAAGCCCAGGACTGCTTAGTGGCACCGTAATTATCATCCCTTTTTTTCTTCTTCTTGTGACTTCTCATTTGTTAGCTTCTTACCTCCGCCACTGTAAGTGGTTGAGATCTGGGTCCGGCTCTAAGGGGTTTAATACCTACGCCACCAAAACGGTGGTTGGGAGTTTGGTTTGTTTGTCCTCGACACACCCCTGATGTAATGGGGTTTTTTGCTTTGTGGGTGCTTTTTCTTTTTGTTTAAAGCACAGAGTCTCATACACCCTCGCGGTGTCAAGTAGACTTTAACATGTAATGTAATGTAATGTAATGTAATCAGCAAAGGATGAGTCACTAAAGACAGTAAAAGAGAAATCAGGGCTGTGTGTGTAAGTGAGTCCCAGGTGGGAATGTGACCTCAAATACAAAAGCAAACGCTTGGCTGCCCCCCACAGGGGGACGGTAGGGTGAGCAGAAAACTTGGACAGGTAGCTCACAGCAAAGGCAATATCAGGCCTGGTGCAAGTAGCCAGGTATAGCAAAGCACCAACAAGAGAGAGGTACTGGCTATTAGAGGACAGGGGTTCTCCAGGTGGGTCAGTGACGGTGGACTTGTCCGTGGGGGCACCAAACCTAGGCTTGGCAGCAGCAGTCAGACCAAACTGCTCCACCAGATCAACAATGATTAGCGTGATAATATATATATAATAAATATAAATATTAATATAAATATAAATATAAATATAGATATATATATATAAGGGAGTACACAAGGAGTCACGAAGACATAAAACAAGCGAGAGCACCGCTATTCATGCTGATACCATCCAATTTCATAACACGATAGCACGAGGGTTTTGAAGGCACCCCCACAAACCTAAAAACAAACTAGGTCAAGTCCCAAAAAAGGAAACAAACTAGTGGCGGAAAGAAGAGCGAAAGGGAGCGTGAAGGGGAAGGATGCTAAGGCAGGCAATCCAGAGCACCAAGCCCAACAAACACAAGATAAGAGGGCTAAGCCCAAAGAGCATAAGACCAATCAAGGGCACGTGCTATGAGCACCTTAATATGCAGCGATAATGACAAACAAGAGAGAGGATATAGTTACATACTCAGCAAAAATCAATGCCGAGACTGAACAGCGCCGAGGCAGCTGGACAGTTTTATAACAGTGAGGGTTTGGGCAATATACCCCTCAGAACCTGGTCCAGGAGGTGACCTCCAAAAAAAGCGTACGAAAGAGCAAATAAAAGGCTTGAGAACAAGCAATGCGAACTACCAAGGCATAGAGAAACTAGCGAATTAAGTGTATATCGTAGAAGGGCTGAGAGTTGCCGAGGCCTAAAAAGCGAGATTCTACAAGAAGACGTGAAGGACAAAAGGCACAGGGAAATCACCAAACAAACAAGGAGAGAGGCATAGAGCTCTAAAAAGGCGGCCTTAACACTCCCTATCTAAAGGGAAACACAAGGCCAAGCCGTCAGCCAAAACGCCACAAGGAAAACCACAGCTAAGAAAGGACACTTAATAACCTAAGCAGAACTACGAACACGATAAAAAGCGTGAGGAAAAGCGAAAGACCAAGATCAGCGGGGAAAAGCAAAGAGAGTCCATAGCCTATCTGTCAAGAAACCATCAAGCTAAAGGACGGAGAGAGGGAACAGGAGAGCAGCCAAACAGGTCAAGAGTCAAACGGAGACTCGAGAAGTGAAAACAGAAGCTACCCCCCATCACCTACACCGCCACAAACGAGAGATAGGGTTCGTTACATAAACTCAGCAAATCACTGCCGAGACTGGAAAGCAGCACAGCCTGCCGACCATCTGTCAGCGTATACTACTAGGACACGAGTGCCTTATTGGCATCTGAATCAGATGCCAATAAGGCACTCGTGTCCTAGTAGTATACGCTGACAATAATGCATGTCCCATTGACCAAATTGGCTAGCGCTTTAGCGCACTTGAAGAAATAAAAATTGCGCTTTGTAGTGCAAAAAGCGCAATAAATGCTTGCTGCGCCCACAGGGGGTTGCAAAAAACTGCGCAAAGCGCGCAGTGGGGCTCAAAAAGGCAGTGTGGTAGCATGCGCTTGGAAGTACCCTGGCCGGTACAAATCTCTCACTTTTCCAGGCCCATAATATAATTTTACAAGCGCAGCGTCTACAGTAATTGAATTCGTTGCCTGAATGGAGTCAATGGACACACCACAATGACGTGTATGAAAATAGCCATGCCGTTGACTCGTAGAGGAACAGGTAGGCAAAATGACATATACCAAGGAAATTTGGATCCAGCATCTAGAATGCCCCCGTGGGGCTTGTCACAATCGCCTTCATGCTCCCTGCTTACGTAACTGCGGTGTCCAGGATGATTTAATTCGTACTCTCAATGGACACGTCACTAGGTGACCAGGACGTGTGTCAAAATAGCTATGCCGTTGAGGAACAGGTAGGCAACATGACATCGAACAAGGAAATTTGGATCCAGCGTCTAGGATGCCCCGGTGGAGCTTGTCACAATCGCCTTCATGCTCCCTGCTCGATGCTTGCCTGCTGTAGCTCAATGGCGACTATGTGGATGGGCTCTATAAGTCCTCCTCAGCCTCCTGCAGCAGGTGCACCAGAAGGTTGATTCAAAAAATCAAAAAGTGATTTGTTCGCGTTTACATTTTCCTGGAAATAATTGTTTTCCTGCCAAAGACGGCGACAAGTCACTGGCTGGAGCTACCAGTATGTAACCAAGTTCAAGTCCGAGAGGGTTTATTCGGTTGTTATGGTTGTTTTCATAAGGTAGTCTTTCAGCCTAAAGGCTTCTAACCG
Source organism: Microglena sp. YARC (assembly GCA_022414725.1). Lineage (NCBI taxonomy): Eukaryota > Viridiplantae > Chlorophyta > Chlorophyceae > Chlamydomonadales > Chlamydomonadaceae > Microglena > Microglena sp. YARC. The sequence continues at coordinate 18,741 of JAJSRW010001194.1, forward strand.
TGATTCGTTTTTTTGTTATGGTTGTTTTCATAAGATAGTCTTTCAGCCTATAGGCTTCTCACCATGATTCGTTTTTTTGGTTGTTATGGGTGCTTTCACAACATGGCCTTCCAGCCTAAAGGCTTCTTACCATGATTCGGTTGTTTTTGTTGTTTGGTTGTTGTTGTTCTTTTCACAACATAGCCTTCCAGCCTAAAGGCTTCTCACCATGATTCGGATGTTTTTGTTGTTTGGTTGTTATGGTTGTTATTGTTCCTTTCACAACATAGCCTTCCAGCCTAAAGGCTTCTCACCATGATTCGGATGTTTTTGTTGTTTGGTTGTTATGGTTGTTATTGTTCTTTTCACAACATAGCCTTCCAGCCTAAAGGCTTCTCACCATGATTCGGCTGTTTTGGTTGTTATGGTTGTTATTGTTCTTTTCACAACGTAGCCTTCCAGCCTAAAGGCTTCTCACCATGATTCGGATGTTTTGGTTGTTTGGTTGTTATGGTTGTTATTGTTCTTTTCACAACATAGCCTTCCAGCCTAAAGGCTTCTCACCATGATTCGGATGTTTTTGTTGTTATTGTTGTTTGTTTGTTATGGTTGTTTCACAACATAGCCTTCCAGCCTAAAGGCTTCTCACCATGATTCGGTTGTTTTGGTTGTTATAGTTATTTTCACAACATCAGTCATTTCACAACATGATATTTTCACAACATAGCCTTCCAGCCTAAAGGCTTCTCACCATACGAGGGCAGGGTAAACATGTGCAGTATAAAACGAACAATAAACATAAGACATGTGCAGTAGAAATCGTAGAAAAAGAACTTCACTGGAGCACGAACTCAGGCCCCCCTTCAGTAAAACGATTGTTTGGGGTTCAGTTCTTCAGTTCTTTCTCGTTTTAGCCCATCCTGTCACAGTTGGGCAAGTCCCTTTAGCCAACCTGGCCCACCCTGGACGGTAACAACATGCATGCAGTATACAAATGGGGGCGTATAATGATAATGTCTGGTGGGGCGTGGTATTACGGGAGCCCCATATTACGGCGGTAGAGAACGGGCTGCTACTTTACCTGGATAAAGCTAAAATGGCGGTTGACCGCGACCACGGACACTGATTAAATTGGCGGAGAGTGATCGCGACGGAGCAGCAGGTAGCAACGGAAGCGAGTTAGATACGAGACCGTTGGCTGATGTGTTAGGCTTCAGCGCGGTCAGACGGATGGTCGGACGGACAAATGGGTAAACATGGGGGGGCCCGCCCCATTGAAGAGGGAACTCCGCCAAAAATAGACATGCCAGAGCTGACCCAAGATTGGATCAGGTATACTTTGATAAGAATGCTTGTGCAGTACCTGCCCTAAAAATATTTCGCTATATTTTTGGCGGAGCCCCTCCATCTGGGGGGCGGGAGCCCCCAGGGTTACCCATGTGTCCGTTTGTCCAACCGTCCGACCGACCCACCGAAAAATTGAAGCCTGGCACATCAGCCAACTGTCTCACAACGAACTGGCTTAGTTCAGCTCCAGTCCGTGGCCACCTGTCGTTCCGTTGCCTACACACTCAGTCAATTTTCTGCATCGCTTGCGACGCTGCAGAGGACTTATTTTGATAGATTTTGCCAGGGGGGCGCTAAAAAGTTGCTCCTGTACCGCATGTCGGAATCGGGGCCTAAAGGGGTCGTAAGCCCCGAAACCATCGAAAAAAGTCGAAAAATGTATTGGGAGGGTGTAGATATCGACCCCGCAAAAAAAAGGGGGGGGGGGGTCCGGCGACTTTCAGAAATTTCCTCTGGTGAAAACTTCCTCAGGACGCGGTCTCTGATAAAATGGCACAAGCTCGAAGAGATATTTCCGAATCCGCACATATTTCCGACACCGAGTACATCTGGAGGCGAGGTCCTCTAGATCCAAGTCGAGGCACCTGGTGACCTGGCAGATCCTCGTACATGGGTCGAGCCGGTTTCGGAAATATCCTCGCAACTTCCTCACCAGACGGAATCTGACGAAGTTAAGCATACCCATGAAACTGGTTTGACGAGAGCATTCCAAATCCGCGCTTGTTTTCGAGAATGAGTTAATGTGTCGAGGTGGTGCTCGAGTAGTGACCTCCACAGGTTCTAAGTACACCGGGTGTGAAAGTTGGGCCAAACCAGAAACTCAGTATTTCCTCCCCAAACTTCTTGGGTATATGGAGGGTATGTTAGGCATGCAACTTACACTTAACACCACCTTCAAATTCTGAAAAACCAAAACTTGCTGGCTCAGCTCAGAATCAGGGCTAAGAAAGGGTGTTTGCTTGACCATGTTGTCAAACTTTGCTCAAATCCAAATGTAAGACCACAAATGGATAGAGCTCGCCGAGGGGATCACTATAGACCCTACATTGACCCCCTAATTATAATTCCTGAAGGAGATATGGGCCTTTTGGGGGCGGGGGTGGGGTGGGGTGGGGGGGGGGGTAAGGCCGATTACAAAAACTTCTGACATAGGTATATGAAAAAAACTTCCTCGGGACCCCCCGGATTTCACTATATTTTGTATTGATGTTTGGTTGTTTTGATTGCGTATACATTTTCCATGGTAATTAATTTTACTCCCCAAGATGGCGAGCAGCCAAATTACTAGCTAGAGCTATATAACCAGGTTCAAGTTCAAGTTCAAGTAGACCCAAAATGAGGCCACACAAAAACTTCAGGGGGGTATTCCAACAAACTTCAGTGGAGTCCGATGTCCTGGGGTGACAGGTCCTAGGCAGCGTCGCAAGCGACGCAGAAAATTGGCGGAGTGTGCTGGCTATTGGAACTGCAGGTGGCAACGGAATGGAGCGGAACGAAGCCAGTTTGTTACGAGGCAGTTGGCTGACGTGTCAGGCTTCGTCTCGGTCCCACAAACGGACAACGGGGTGACACTGGGCCCCCCCTTCTGGGGGGGCTCTGCCATAATCCTTTCAATGCAACATCCTTTCAGGGCTCCGCGATAATCCTTTCAATGCAAAATCCTTTCAGACAACTAACACCTATAAGAAGAAAACAACTACCATACTTACTGGGACCTCAAGCTTAAAGCCGTACGACTGGACCAGCTCATGCAGATCCTCGAATGTCATTTCGTGGACTGGCATTTCCCCCCCAATCTAATAAGGGTGAGGGTGAGGGTGGGGCAGGTAAGAATGACACGGGGAGGGTGAAGGTGATGATAGTGGTGTGGTGTGGTTGGGGGTGGGGCAGGTAAGAGTGGTGTGGTGAGGGTGAGGGAGGTCACTGTGGTGTGGAAAGGGTGGGGGTGATGATAGTGGTGCGGTGTGGTTGGGGAGGGGCAATTAAGAGTGTTGTGGTGAAGGGGGTAAAAGTGTTGTGGTGAGGGTGAAGGTGAGGGGGGTGAAGTAGCGTGGTTAGGATGAGGGTGCCAGAGGAAAGTGTGGCGTGGTATTGTTGAGGTTTGAGGGGGAAAGTGTGGCTCGGTATGGTTGAGGGTAGAGGGGGAAAGTGTGGCGTGGTATGGTTGAGGGTACGGGAGGAAAGTGTGGCGTGGTATGGTTGAGGGTGGAGGGGGAAAGTGTGGCTTGGTATGGTTGGGGATAGGTGGGGGAAGTGTGGCGTGGTATGGTATGGTTGAGGGTAGAGGGGGAAAGTGTGGCGTGGTATGGTTGAGGGTACGGGAGGAAAGTGTGGCGTGGTATGGTTGAGGGTACGGGAGGAAAGTGTGGCGTGGTATGGTTGAGGGTACGGGAGGAAAGTGTGGCGTGGTATGGTTGAGGGTAGAGGGGGAAAATTTGGCTTGGTATGGTTGGGAGTAGAGGGGGAAAGTGTGGCGTGGTATGGTTGAGGGTACGGGAGGAAAGTGTGGCGTGGTATGGTATGGTTGAGGGTAGAGGGGGCAAGTGCGGCGTGGTATGGTTGAGGGTAGAGGGGGAAGCTATACAGTGCTACATAACTGGACCTTCAGAAAGCTGAAAACAATGTCAGCAAACCCACCTGCTCATCGTCAGCTCCAAAGAAGGCCAAGCTGGGGCTGCGCCCTGGAGACCTTTAAAAGCAAGTTGATTGGACTTGTGGTCAGTTACTTGATTGGAGTTGTGCCCAGTTACTTGTGTTTGGGGTTGTGGCCTGGAGTGGATTGAGTTGTGGTCAGTTACTTGTGTTTGGGGTTGTGGCCTGGAGACCTTGAAAAGCAAGTCGATCGATTTAGACGAGTTGTGGTCGGTTACGTGTGTTGGGTTGTGGTCAGTTACTTGATTGGAGTTGTGGTCAGTTACTTGTGTTTGAGGTTGTGGCCTGGAGACCTGGAAAAGCTATCAGATTCAACTAGTTTTTTTTGTTAAAATTCCAGGCATATTGCTACACGTAACCCGTTAAATCAAGAGTCGGCCATGCTAAAAAAACATACCAGGAGAGCTGCTCACGGCTTTAAGGAAATTAAGTTGATTGGATTATATGAGTTGTGGACAGTTACTTGTGTTTGGGTTGTGGCCTGGAGTGGATTGAGTGTGGATGGCCCCAGTGCAAGCAAACGGGCCCCCTGGACCTCACGCCTCGGAATAAGGCATACTATTTATTCAGTTGGGGTTTCTGAAACTACTATACTCAGGCCCTCGTCCCCATGACCACCAGGGTAATTCAAAGCGCGCGCTTTTGCGCTTTTGAGCGCTGACTTTTTGACCCTCTCTGCGCTATAAGCGCAGTTTTTTGCAACCCCTTGTGGGTGCTGCAAGCAATTTTTGCGCTTTTTGCACTACAAAGCGCAGTTTTTTTGTTTTCAAGTGCGCTAATGCGCTGGCCAATCTGGCCATTTGAAGTACCCTGATGACCACCGCTGCTGCTGCTACCGCTCTTGCTGCTACCGCTGCTGCCAGTCTCAGTTTTTAAGTTAAGCGTCGGGTTATGGGCAAAGTCCGGGCCATTTCTAAAGTGGGGTAAGGGGGTAATAATTTGATTATCTCCAAAATCTGTAATTTGACTTTTTATTTTTAAATTATTGATGCTGGTGCGTCTGATCAGCACAAAATGAAAATCAGTATGAGCTGCCATAAGACCTGAGATTTAAGGAACCCTCCCGTTTGCATGTACGTGCTGGAAAATGGCTTCTATATTGGGTTTTTTTGGTTTCGCAGACCGCAACTACGCCTGAGCTTGGACTGCCGCGTGACAGAACGGAGGGAAGTATGATGAGCATAGCACTACTTGTGCACCTGCCAATGTGCTTCTGCTAGTATGGCGCATAGCTTTTCTTTTCTGCTACGGATAGCAGCTTCTTGGTAGCTCCCTGAGCCAGCCATCTTGGGCTAAGCCCAAAGATTTCAGTATTGCCAGACAGCTGGTTGTGTCAGCTTCTAAGTGCACTAGGTTGCTTTATGTTTGGCTCGATAGCCAGTCTGGAGAGCTGCCTATAAGCTGTTGACAGCTGTGAAAAGCTGCGAAAGCTTATCGTAGCTGAAAAGAAAAGCCATGTTGTGACGGTGTTCAGGGTGCTGCAAATGACGAGTTGCGGCCAGTTAGTTGACGAGTTGTGGTCGGTTAGTTGACCTGCCCAAGCACTGCATGATAAAAGCCCTGGCTTGGACTTCAAAGACGGTTAGCAGCCTAGAGTTGGCTGGAAAAACATGAAACGATCCAATCCAATCTAAAGTTTTGATTCCGAACCAACCAACCTTGATATGGGTCAGGGTCCTTTCTGCTGTACCACTGTCTACTAGCTACAACTCGAGATGCAACACACTACAAATTCACACATCTATTGCAAAATATGTCATATCAATAAGTTGTATTGCAGGCTTTGCCTGCAATGGAAATAATTTCGATGATATGTTGACTTTGCCAGCAAATGTAAGCGTGTTTACATAAAATTGGGAGCTTACTTACCACTGCACGGTCACCCCCTCGTAATGCCCAACCTGAACAACCTCCCTGCAGCAAGGAAATGAGAGTCGAAGTTCAGGGAGTTGTAAAGTCGTTGAGGACTGTTGACAAACGCAACTAGCGGCGATGATCTCTACAAAAGGGATGCATATGTCCCTTTGTATCGCCCAGAGGGCATGATGTGAGAGTTCCAAGGGTTGGGTGAGAGCCGACGCTATGTACATGGGACTCGAATCAGAGCCCAGAGCCCAGAGATGGCTGCCTATGGAAATGCAGTGGCATACCAGCTTATGTCAACAGCGCCGACCGGACCAGACGAGACTGGACGAGACCAGATTATATGTTACTCGCAACCGAGACCAGACCAGATTATATTGTACACGCAGCCGAGACCAGACCAGATTATATGTTACGCGCAGTCGAGACTGGACCAGTTATTATATTGTAAACGCAGCCGACACCAGACCAGACTAGACTACATCATGCCAGACCAGATTCTACTCGAGGATAGAATAATAAAGAAGGCGACCGGACGCGTGGAAGACTGAGCAGGGCGGAGTTCTCACCTGAGGAACTTACGAACTTCAGGAAGATGGTTTAGGCGTCATCCAGAGCAGGAGATGAACTCGGCGCGCTTTATTTCAGAGGCCGTCTCATCTTGTCCCAGGCAAACCTGAGCAAGTCCAGATTTCAAGCGTCAGATACAAATATTTTATCATGGCAACGGCTCAGAGGAAAGAGCTAAAAGCTAGACAGAATCCTTGAAGGCAGTAGAGCATTGGGATAGATACAGCTTTTTCATCAACTGTACGCTATCACGAAACGCATGGGAGGAGGTCGAACAGGCATGATTCTCATTTCCGGAGCTGGCCACTATCAGAAGCGTTTCCTGGCAACGCGACTTTCGGTCAATGCAGCCACTGTAGAAGCCCCAAAGAGAAGGGGAAATGCTTCCGGAAATCTGTAGAGAAATGTCAACCAAAGTGCGCGCAGCGACTGAATTGCAGTGGAGCAAGCGCCTACCTGGGACGTAAGCGCTAAAGCGACAAAAAGTAGACGCGCAAGCATGGCTGGGGTGCTATTGTGTGTTTGGGTCCTCTCAACCTTTATTCCCACTCGGCAGTCCCAGGAGGGTCATTTGAAACTGAGTTCGAAACTACTGAAGTACAGTATTCGGTTAATACGACACGGTTATATGTCTCACTGATCTACACACATGTGTGCACACAGCACACATGCGCATGCGCATGATGCGTCTGATCTGTCGTCGAACGGTACAGTCAGACTGACTAACGTAGTCACGTGCGACCCATGGCGTGCTGAGTCGCCACCGAGATCAGCAGGAACACCATGATTAGCAGGAACACCTGCAGAAGCAGCAGCAACACTAGGAGCAGCAGGAGCAGCAGCCAGCAGGATCAGCAGGGCCAACCGGGTCAGTAGGATCAGCAGGACCAACAAGATCAGCAGGACCACCATGATCAACATGACCAGCAATATCAACAAGATCAGCATGATGATCATGATCAGCAAGATCAGCAAGACCAGCAAGATCAGTAGGAACACCAGGATCAGCAAGTTCAGCAAGATCAGTAGGATCAGCAGGACCAGCAAGACCAACAGGACACACCAGGACCACCAAGATTAGCAGGAACAACGGGATCAACACGACCAGCAAGACCAGCAAGATAAGAAAAATCATTAGGATCGGCTGGATCGGCAGGATCAGCAGGATCAGCAGGATCAGCAGCGTCAGCAATATTAGCAGGATCAGTAGGACCAGTAGGATCAGCAGTATCAACAATATGAGTAGGATCGGCTTAAAGTTTTGCCTTCCCCAAAGTCAGAATCGTGTATCGGGTAATCAACCGGTTATTGTTTAGGCCCCAAACTTAAGCAGAATGCCAGAATCCGAGGCTCGAAATTCCGGTGGGTAGCTGATCCTCCACGGTTTCAGAGGGTACAGTACTATCATCGCTGCCGTGATGGTCCATTGGATGGGGAGAGATGGATAATGAAAATTCTTGAGCCTAGCGTTCGCCCTTGTTTAAATTAAAAGGATTACATTCTACAAACGGTTAGACGCCTTATATACAGTATCTACAGTATCTACAGTATTACTATCTACATAATTACTGTGACGATTCATTTCCTTCTTGTTGGTAGAAAACTAGAAACACATGACGCATGTTACTACTGCCGAAGACGACGAGCAGCCAAATTGCTGCTTAGGGTCATGTAAGCAAGTTGAAGTTCAAGTATAAAACCCTCGACTGTATTACTATGACGATTCTTCTTCTTCTTCTTCTTCTTCTTCTTCTTCTTCTTCTTCTTCTTCTTCTTCTTCTTCTTCTTCTTCTTCTTCTTCTTCTTCTTCTTCTTCTTCTTCTTCTTCTTCTTCTTAGCATAGACACTACACGCATGTTATGGTGACCTGGTGAGCAGCCCAGAGTTGGCTGACAGATCATGCAAGTATGTGACAACTCAAGTGCCGAAGACGTTTGGCAGCCAAATAACTGACCGGGGCCATGTAAGCAACTTTTAGTCCAAGTTTAAAAGCTAAGGGTTCAATATATATGGTTTACTAAAAGTGTTTCAACGTAGCTAATGATAAATGTCAGAGCAAACATCGGAAATTTGTAACAACTGATATTTCAGAAAAAAGCGAGGAACCGAGGAAGGGAGCATCCGCCCCAAGGGTCCAATATATCTAGGTAACGGCTATGTGATATCGTGTCATCATATGATGCCGGCAGTCTGGCTAGGCTAAAGATACCAGCTATGTTACCTGTATTATGTACAATATCATATGATATCATACTCGCCTTCGGTCAACATCTATGATATGCCGGTCCCTAAATATACCTGCCATCTCGGTGCCAAGAAACACTGCAGTACAGTTGCTGGACTCCACACAATCCCACAAAAGATGCTCGGATGGAACTTTGCATGAAACAGCATGCATGGCCTACTGCAACTGCTGTTTCTTACCACGTGGCGGTGGTAATTACTGGCCTAATGGCAGAGAGTCTTATTCTGTGAATGTAAGATTGTTACAACGGCATAGGCTCGATAGAGGAGAAGATGCTATTAAGCGCAACAGGCGCAATCATATAGAATAGAGATGTGTACTGCAGGGTACTGCAGTCACGTGCAGGCCACAGCTAGCCTGTGGCCTAGCGGCAGGCAACGCAGTACCAGGAGGGAAAGGTACCGGTGTGCATTATGCCGACTCAGAGACTGATATATAAATCAGTCAATAACATCCCCCCTAATTCAAGGTATTCTTGAGCTCAAGAATTCCTGGAATTAACTGAGGGGCATAAAAAAATTAAAATATAAAAGCTAGGGAGACTTTGGGAATTTCTAGGAGCTGAAAGGGAGGAATCACTTCAGCAGGGGTCTTCAAAGAAATGTCAGTTTCCTGGGGTAGCTGGCTAGGTAAGGAACACTGCAGGTAGGCTGCAGGCTAAGTAGCAGAAAGGCTGCTGAGAAGGTGCAAGGAAACTGCAGGTAAGCTGCAGGCTAGGTGGCAGAGAGGCTGCTGGGAAGGTGTAGGGAAACTGCAGATAGGCTGCAGGCTAGAGCAGATAGGCTGCCATGGGGCTGGACTAAGTGCTGCAGAGGGCTGCAGATAGGCTACAGGGAGACTGCTGGGAAGCTGGGGAAGGAAAGTCCAGGCTTGGTTAAGGCATGTGAAGATGCCTTGGTTACGAGAAGTGGCATGATTCGAGACTAGAGGATTGACTAGAGCATTTGTCTTGTAGACATGATGTCTGGACTAGTCCCCCCATAATTTGGGTGAGCTACAATAGGTTGACCCTAAATTAAAGCAAAGACATCATGGAGAGATTAGAATAGATTATGAAGAGGTGCTGCCTGTGGAAGTACATGGGGCAGTACAGAAGGCAGGTAAGCTTTAAAAATCCTAGAGTGTTCAAATCTATCCAAAAGATGAATATCTAACTGAATTAAGTGTCTGGCCTGCTGGGGAAGCCATCAAGGTCAAGCTGTTTGCAGACTTGTTCAAGGAACTGGTCAAAGGACTTGGGAGCTAGGCTGGGGGGGGTAAGGATGTTGATAAAGGTGAAGTCCATAGGGCTCCAGTCCATGCTGAGGTGGTTGACACATAGCACTTTGCCTCCAGGGTATGCACAGCTCCTGGGGTCCATGATAATCTTGGGTCTGAATGAGAGGGTGTGAGCATGTGCATTGACCATGGCAGCTTGGAGACAAATGGCCCACTGTAAAGTGGGTCTGGCTGTGGTAGAAACAGTGGGGTAGGCTTGCACCATTTGCTGGAGTCTGCTGTTGTGCTTGATGATAGGGCTGCAGGCATCAGATGGCTCCTTGTGCATTGACCTGTATGGGAACTGTTCTGTTTCAGAAGCCAGCAGGGTAGGGAACTTGCTGGTAAATGCTGTGATGAGCTTGGACAGTGGAGGCCTGGGCTTGATGTTGAAAGCTGGTGAAGCAGGCCTGCTGTTCAGGTGGTGTAGGGTGCATCCAAAACGGGTGAGACTAAGGGTGGAGTTGTTGGAGAAGTGGATGTTGTTGACATTCTGATTAACTTCTCCCAATGGTAGTCCAATGTCTAGGGACCTGTTGACCAGTATCCATTGGTCCCATGTAGTTGCTGTGGCTAGATCAGATGGCTTGAGTGGTCCATCTCCATCTATTGGACCATCATGGTCCTCATAGTTGGTCCTGATCTGGTCACTGAGGAGTTCCATCTCAGCTCTGGCTTGTTGCAGGCCCATGTTGTCCAGTTCTTGTTGGAGGTCTGGAGTGGTTTCAGGAGGGTCATCTACTCCTAGTCCAGGGTCATCCTGGGGCTTGTGTACCTCTGGATGGATGAGCTCTGGCATGTCATCACTGTCAGTATCATCAGAGTCTTCCAGATTGTCTGCATTGGAAGGGGAATGGTACTGGCAGGTAGGGGGAGGATGGTCCTGGAGGTCTTGGTCTGCCTCCACATGAGTGGGTGGGTACTGCCCTGTCTCATAATCAGTGTGGGGTGCAGATGGATCAGAAGTAGAGGGGAAGTACTGGAGGTCTTGATCTGCCTCCACATGAGTGGGTGGGTACTGCCCTATCTCAGAATCAGTGTGGGGTGCAGATGGATCAGAAGTGGAGGGGAAGTCCTGGAGGTCTTGATCTGCCTCCACATGAGTGGGTGGGTACTGCCCTATCTCAGAATCAGTGTGGGGTGCAGATGGATCAGAAGTAGAGGGGTGACAATCTTGATCAGCTCTACTGGGGGAGGTCTCATGAGTGGGTGGGTACTGCCCTGTCTCAGAGTCAGTGTGAGTTGATGGAGGCTTGGTAAACATCATGATGTAGACAATGGTAGGGTCCACAGGGATAGAGGGATTACTGGCAGGGACTGGTGAGGATTGGGTAAGGTAGAGTCCATGCCTTTTGGGGCATGAGAGGAGCAGTTTGGTACCAGATGGTCTTGGGATGGAGAGTGTGGCTTGAGTCTTGGACAGGTGGACTTGGAGGTCTGGGCACAGGCTGGTGGCTGCATGAATGCTAATGATGTTGGGCATGTTGCAGTCAGCAAGAAGTACATTGTTCAGGATGATCAGAGTCCTGCCATGGCCCTTGATCTTGGCCTTTCCTATCTGCTTGCAGAGGATAGGTGGAGAGTCTTGATCTGCCAGCTGCAGCCTAATAGGCTGCTGGAGGTCCTGAATGTCATGCAGATGGGAGATGTTACTTGTTACATGAGAGTGTGCTGCAGTATCTATGATCCATTCTGTCTGCAGTGCTGCTTGGAAAACTTCTCCATCTTCTATAGTGCATTCATCATCAGCACTTATTTGTCCAAAGAATGCTGTATCAGCCAGGGGGTCAGGTGGCAAGGCAAAAGAAACAGACTTGCCTCTGGTTGGTGTAGCAAAAGTCATGGGCTGGGGGTTGTCCTCATCCAGTGCCAGGGACAGGAAGTTGTGTTGTTCACCCTCACTGTCAGAGTTGGAGGTGGACTGATCACCATCAGCAACATGTGCATGGCGACCCTTGCTTGGGTACCTCCTTTGACGTCCTCTGGCTGGACTGGTCTTCTTGTGGTCCTTCTTGTTGTCATGATCCTTGTCATTCCTATCTCTAGGAGGTGACTTAGATCCATGGTCGGCTTCATCCGAGTCTGCTAGCTTGAAAGCCAGATCAGTGTAATCACTGATGCACTCTCTGGAGTTGTGGCCTATTCCCCCACAGTTCCAGCAGATCATCGTCTTCTTGTCGAATTTCCTGTCTCTGAATGGGAGGTGCTTGCTGTTGTAAGGCCTCCTGTTCCTGTAGGCTTCAGCTGCCAGCTCTTGTTCTTCGGGAGATGGTGCAGGGTCTACTTGCTTCACTAAACACCAGTTGAAGAGTGCACTTTGGAGCATAGAAAAGGTGGTGATAACAGTAGGGTTGAACTGATTGATGTAGCCATCATATTCAGAGCGAGAGTTCAGTCCCTTGACAATGAGGTTCAGGTAGTTGCTGATGGAGACGATGTGGAGATTTGCTATCTTGGGAACCTGGGAGTTTAGGTCAGCTGCCCTGGAGAGGTATGTCTGCAGGGATTCAGTAGGTGTCATACGTAATCCCATGATGGCAGCCAGGGTGGTATGCTCTAGCCTGCTACCATCCTCAAAGTACAGGGCATCTAGGAACCTGAAAGCTCTAGTGGCCATATCTGTTTGGGCATGGATGGCCTGCTGGATCCCATCTGATACATGGTCTATGATGATCTTGAAGGCTTTGTTGTTCTTCCAGGTCGAGATCCTGTTGGGGACTCCAATCCTAGGGGCAGCTGGAACAGCAGGGTCAGCAGCCGCAACAGGAGGGTAACTAATATCCTCAGCAGGGTAGCCATCAGAGTCATTAGGCTCGTCAGCGACGATCGCTTGTTGGCAGTCGAAAGCAACGGCAATGGTATCCCTATCTGATTTGAGGGCAAGGAGGATATTCTGCCTGGCGCTGCGCCAGGTGTAAAGGTTGTTACCGGTGAATACTCTGGGAGGTTGAATTGTGAGGTCTTCTGTGTGGGAGTCTTGGCGTTGTAGGTCGGAGTGTTGGGTAAGGGAGAGTTACGAGGGCGGGGCAGGGGAAGAGGGGAGGGAGTGTGTGTGGGAATCGGCGATCCAAAGGGATCCAGCGGATTACCGGAGGGTGAACGTTGCCAAGCGGCAGTGTTCGACGTCAAAAGCTTCTGTTAAGCTGGAGGCATAGACAAATTGATCGTCTGAGATCAATACAGCACGGTGTGGGTCTCGGTGAGGGCGTCGTCCTATACTCACTTCATAGATTTCGGTGACTTGTGGTCGCTCTTGCTTGCTCCAGTCGTAGGACGCAGTGGCAGATCCAAGGATTCTTGGTAGGAAGCGGCAGGCGGAGCAGCGGCAAGTAGGATCCGCACAGGGAGTCCAGGTGCTTAGTTAAAACTCGGGCCTTCGACAAGTCAGAGGGGAACTGAATCCGAACGCGGAAATCAGCGGCTGGTCTTCGTTAGCGTCTAAAGATGGCGCACATAACCTGTGAATGTAAGATTGTTACAACGGCATAGGCTCGATAGAGGAGAAGATGCTATTAAGCGCAACAGGCGCAATCATATAGAATAGAGATGTGTACTGCAGGGTACTGCAGTCAGCGGCAGGCAACGCGGTACCAGGAGGGAAAGGTACCGGTGTGCATTATGCCGACTCAGAGACTGATATATAAATCAGTCAATAACATATTCTATCTTAAAAAAACCCAGTCATGGCCTGCGCTCAATATTTTTTTGTCTAAAAGGATGTTCAGTTTTCTCCACCCCAAATAAGGGGTCACGAGACGTTTCTGTCAAGGCTCCGCCTCCAGATACCCGCGGGGGGCCCGTGGGCGTGGGGTGGCGGTGGGGTGGGGGGGGGGGGGGGCTTCCAACCATGCTTTTTATTGTAGAATTAGATGATCACTGTAGCACGAACTTAGGGCCCCCGTCGGTAAAACGATTGTTTGGGGTTCTGTTCATTAGTGCTTTTTATTTTTAAGCACAATCCATACGGTTGGGCCAAGTCCCTTTAGCCTACCTTTGGCCTACATCCTGGACTGTATGTAACACACATACACATTTATGTTACATACACATTTATGTTACACGGGACAAGCGCTCCTACAACGACGACGAACTAGTCACTTCCACTGTTGTCCACGTTCAATGGGCCCCAACCATCATGCACAACGAACATATCAACTCCTACACACACATGGGATACAGCATCCACCACAGCACACCTCTTACCTCCACTACCTCCACCATACATTGGAAACCATGCGTCTCACCTTGTTGAAATTTTGGGACAACCAGCATTCGACCAATTACCACACTTTTTAAAAACTACTCCCCCATTAACCAGCACACCTCAACCCTAGGAAGGACACCCACCTAACTAATCTTCAACAACAAGGCCAATGGGCCACCTCCCCAGGATTTTAATGCTGACAACCACAACCTTTGTTCACAAACTTCTGAAAATTGACACCGCACGACAGACCCAGACTGGGACTTCAAACCATCCTCAGCCTACATATACAAACAGGCATCCTCACCACTCTGGATGACCATCCACACACAAACACACCAACGTTTCATATCTTTATAACCCCACTGGTCGCTGTCTTGGGCACATTCCCACGATAGACTTACCTCTCTCAAACAAAACTATGAACCACTGTCCAAATCACCACCCTACCCAAATGGAACCAACTGACCCAAGGAGGGACATATCACACTGACTTAGCTGCCCTCTTTACCAGATACAGAGCTGCTCCTGCCGCCACAGCACTCTTTCTCCCCTCCTCTAACCAAGCTGCAGCTGCCCTGGGCATTTACCTCGCCATCGTACTTCTAACCCTCTTAGCTTACGACCAAGGCCTTCACCAGCTTCTCTTCTAACAGCCCTGCTAATCAGGTCTTTGGCTCTAACCAAGACCCCTTTCTTAACCATCTGGACTGGGGGATCCCTGGTGGACCATTCCCCTAACTCCACTACAACAAGCACACCAAGCTCTAAGGTGGGCCCTAGCCAGTGCTGACCATGCTGAAAAATATTCTCAGCCCTACCTGCACCCTGATGCTCCTTCCTGACGACCTTGCTCCCCCCTACAAAACTCTCCTCCACCCACTCATGGATTCACTATATTGACTCTAGAACCACAGTTATGAATTTTATAGCTACCTCTGAAATCTGGCTTGGGCAGCAAATCTCACACTCCACCCTCCACCCAAAATCTGCACCTCATCCTTATATGTGCAACCCCACACCAAGATACCTACTTTCCTAAACTCCAAGATTTTATGAACCAATGGACATACTACAATGCAAAGCCTCTCCTCATCTTGGGAGCCCTCTACTATATTGCACCACCTCCCACTCTTACCTCCTCTGACATTGTAATTTACTGCCACGGAAACTCAAATCTCTTTGTCAAAAACCCCGGCAACTCTACTCCACGCAACACCCTCCTCCCTCTCTTTCTTACCACTACTCACTCCATGTCTCACCTAGCTCCCACTCCTCAGCCTCAGGTCTACACAGATGGTAGCCTAATAAAAGGCAAACCAGGGCACCTAGCAAAATAGGTGCTTGCAGTATATGTCCGGCTGCAGGACAAAAGCTACAACCATCAACCATGGGGAATAGCAGCCACCAAATAAACTAACAAACAGGGCAAGAACTGGTAGCCATCCACCAAGCCCTTCTCAACATTGACTATGACAAATCTCTTACACTCCATACAGACAGCCTCTGCTCTCTTCAACTTATTAAAAAAACTGATTCATGACCCTACCACAACACCCGTTCTATTCATACTGACTCTGCAATCAAATTCAAAAACACCTCATTCAACGCATCCTGCATGGCTCCACACCACTCTTTGGTAAAGTCCGTTCCACACAGGTTCCTTGGAAATGACAGGGCAGACATTCTGCACGCAAGGCAGCTGAGCACCTGCCTCACCAATTTACTGACAACACTAGGGAAATCCCCCGCACAAGATGTCTACTGGCCCACAGTTCACTCCTCGGCACACCATGGGAGATATTCCCCAGCATCCTAGCACCTAACCTTACACAAGGTATCACCTCTAACCTGCCACTAGCGCCACCTTGGCAACACCCTCTTAAGGGATTTATGCAACCACGCTGGGGCTGATAACACTCCCACCAACTTTCCTCATGCAGTAACAAATTTGGACCTCAAGGGAACTCCTTATTCCAACATAAAACTAAATTCCACACATCTTAAAAGCCGCTGGGGTAGACTGTGGAACCATAACTTGCATTCCGCTGGAAACTCGCCTTATATTACCAACACTCACCACCACGAACTCCCCTATGCCCATCTGCCACACCTGTGAGGACGGAGCGGGCCACATCCTGTACAGGTCATCATCTGACTATCAATAATGATAGCGGCAGTCGGACTAAGCCTGACGTTACCATTAATATACAATATCATATGATGCAATCCGTATATATGATATCATACTCGCCTTTGGTCATCATCAACCATGATATTGCCGTCCCTATCTACATGACCCTGAAATGTTCAAATACACGCGCGGTGTTTAGGATGGCGAAAATGCGCTCTCCACACACACGTATACATCTATTGTTCTTTGTTGAAGCGCATCATCACAAGTCATGACTTCAAACCATTCACTCACTAATCCGAATGTTGTGGAATGTGAATCCTCGCTCGTCTCCTCGTGCCTACTCCTCCCCTCTCCGATTCGATTATTCCTTACTTCTTGCTATTTTAGTTCCGTTATCAGCTACAAAACAAGCGGCGCAAAAAGGCACTTGCTGCGAAATAGACCTGCCGTGTCTACTACCTTTTGTGCAAGAACTGTAAAGAACTGCGAAGCTTGCTTTCTGATCACGCCAGTGCACCTTTGGCACCGACGGCGGAACTACACGGAGGCCGATTTCGGCCAACACTAGTCCCCCTGCTGTGATACGCTGCTTTTCGCGGGAAGTAGAAAGTCACCTCCTTTCCTATTCACGCAGACAGATTCATGGCAAGTCTCTTTAGGCACTCTGCAGAAGGCACAGTGCATACCCACCACTGGAGATCCATCGATAAGCCAGAGCCAATTCCGCAACTGTGTGTACGCTTTGTCTTACGTGCCCCTTGTCTCCGTGCCCCTGGCCCAATCCATTCACTCCCACTTTACATTCGCATCCTTTAGTAAGCTTGGAAAAGTTGTAGCTTTGTGAAGGCATGGGTCATCGCCGCTGTAGAAATTGTCCAATCTCGAATGATGTATCATGCACTTTAAGTGTAAAATGGATGGAGGGAAAGGAGGGAGGGATTGATGTTAGTTTGTAATTCGTTTTTTTTGAACAGAGCCCCCTCTGGGGGTGGGAGCCCCAGATTCCGCACAATTGTTTTTTTTCCGACCGGGAACGTTCAGGAGCCGAACACGCACCACAACAAACCCTGGTCCTAACTGGCCTTTGGACTATATATGTCATGTATTATGTATATTATATGTATTAATGTAATTTAGTATATTGTGTATATGTAATATGTATATGTATGTGATATGTATATGGTATATGTATATGTATATGTATATGGGTATATGTATATGTATATGTATACGGTATATGTATTATGTATATGTATATGTATATGTATATGTATAGTTATGTATATTTTTATGTATATGTTATGTATATGTATATTATTGTATAATGTATTGTATATGTATATGTATATGTATATGTATATGTATATGTATATGTATTTGATATGTAAGTACTATGTATATGTAAATGTATATGTATATGTATCAGTGTATAATGTATATGTATATGTATATTATATGTAAATGTTTATTGTATATGTATTGTATATGTATATGTATATGTTATGTCTATGTACTCTACTGTATATGTATATTGCATATGATATATGTATTGTCTATGTATATGTATATGTATATGTATATGTTATTGTTATTATGTTATATGTATACATATGTGTGGCTGTACTGTGTATGTGTATGTGTATGTGTATGTTGTATGTGTCTGTTATGTGTATGTGTATGTGTATGTGGTATGTGTATGTGTATGTGTAGTGTATGTGTATGTGTATGTGTATGTGTAGTGTATGTGTAATGTGTTGTGTATGTGTATGTGTATGTGTAATGTGTATGTGTATGTGTATGTTCGTATGTGGTATGTGTATGTGCTATGTGTATGTGTATGTGTTATGTGTATGTGTATGTGCATGTGTATGTGTAATGGTATGTGTATGTGTATGATGTGATACGTGTATGTTTATTGTTATGTGTATGTGTATGTGTATGTGTATGTGTATGTGTATGTGTATGTGTATGTGTATGTGTATGTGTATGTGTATGTGTATGTGTATGTGTATGTGTAATGTGTATGTGTATGTGTATGTGTATGTGTTATGTGTATGTGTATGTGTATGTTATGTGTATGTGTATGTGATGTGTATGTGTATGTGTATGTGTTGTGTATGTGTATGTGTATGTGTATGTGTATGTGTATGTGTATGTGTATGTGTATGTGTATGTGTATGTGTATGTGTATGTGTATGTGTATGTATATGTATATGTATACGTATATGTTATATGTATAATGTATATGTTATGTATATGTATAGTATGTATATGTATAATGGTTATGTGTATGTATATGTATTATATGTATATTGTATTTGTATCTGTCATATGTATAATTGTATAATGGTATATGTTATATGTATATGTATTATTTATATGTTATGTATATGTAATATGTTTTGTATATGTATGACAATTGTGTGGTGTATGTGGTATGTGTATGTGTATGGTTATGTGTAGTTGTGTATGTGTATGTGTATGTGTATGTGCTATGTGTATGTGTATGTGTATTTATTGTATGTGTATGTGGTATGTGTATGGTGTATGTTGTTATGTGTATGTGTAATGTGTATGTGTATGTGTATGTGTATTGTGTAATTGTATGTGTTAATGTGTAAATGTATATGTATACGTATTTATATGGTATAACTATGTGTGTATGTGTGATGTGTTGTGTATGTGTATGTGGTATGTTGTATGTGTATGTGTATGATGGTATGTGTTGTGTATGTGTAATGTGTTATGTGTATGTGTATTGTTGTATGTGTATGTGTATGTAGATACTTGGTATGGTGTATGTGTAATGTGTATGTGTATAGATCGTATGTGTACTGTGTAATGTGTATGTGTATGTGTATGTGTATGTGTTGTGTAATGTGTACTGTGTATGTGTATGTGGTATGTGGTATGTTGTATGTGTATGTGTACTGTGTATGTGTATGTGTTGTGTAATGTGTATGTGGTATGTGGTATGTGTATGTGTATGTGTATGTGTAATGTGGGTTGTGTTGTGTATGTTTATGTGTATGTGTATGTGTATGTGTATGTGTATGTGGTATGTGTATGGTGTATGTGTATGTGTATGTGTATGGTATGTGTATGTGTTGTGTATGTGTACGTGTAGCGTGGTGTGTGTGTGTATGTTTGTATGTGGTAATGTGTATGTGTATGTGTAATGTGTATGTGTAAAGTGTATGTGTATGTGTCACTGTGTATGTGTATGTGTATGTGTATGGTACTGTGTAGTGTATTTGTAATGTGTATGTGTGATGTGTTATGTGGTATGTGTATGTGTATGTGTGTTGTATGTGTATGTGATGTGTATTGTGTATGTGTTATGTGTATGTGTATGTGTATGTGTATGTTGTAATGTGTATGTGTATGTTGTATGTGTATGTGTATGTATATGTATATGTTATGCTGGTATGTGTATTGTGTATGTTGTATGTGTATGTGTATGTTGTAATGTGTATGTTATTATGTATATGTTTTATGTTATGGTATATGTATATGTCTACTGTATATGTTTTGTATATGTATATGTAATGTATATGTATAGTGTATAAGGTGTATATGTATATGTATTATTTACCTATGTAATATGTATATGTATATGTATTTGTATAGTGTTACATATGTGTGTGGTATGTGTATGTGTTGTGGTAATGTGTATGTGTATGTGTATTGTGTATGTGTATGTGTATGTGTATGTGT